>CM028130.1:1586995000-1587012500 GCA_016271365.2 Neoceratodus forsteri
GTGTATGGGGATCATAGTGCAGGGTGTGCTCTGCATTGGTGGGATGGTGTGTCACAGAGTGGTTGACACCCTGTGTGCCAGCCTCACAGCTTGCCAGGTTGGGTAAGCAGGGGCACCACAACCCAGCTGTAGGTTGGTTGCTGCTATCCATGTGCTCGTGATTATTCCAGCTCACTGGCTGTGCAGTGCATGGGGTGTTTCAGGTGATCTCTGTTCTGCTGTGTGCTCCTCTGCCCATTTGTGGCATGAGTGGTGGCCCCTTCATCCTGTTCCTGTGCATCCCTGGTTGTGCTGTTGCACTGCTGACCTGCTCCATGGGGTGCTATGGTGCATCAAGACTGCTCCACTGAGCATCCCTGGTGTGTGCTATGGTGCAACTGAAATATGCAACTGCACATCCCTGGTTGTGCTATGGGGCAGGTGGCGTGTTATTCACTCTTTTTGTTTTTTAAACCAATTATTTTACCAGGTGAGACACACTAAGCTGAAAGCTTGTTTGCAGGTGCAACCTGGGAGCACAAGGAAGTTAAGTGACTTGCTCAGGGTCACACAGTATGCAACCTAGGGGGCTGTGGGATTCAAACCCAGGTCTCCAGATTTGTAGCTCAGAGCCTTAACCCACTGTACCATACCTGGTTGCACTATGGGGCAGGTGGCATGATATTCACTCATGTGCTGCAGGTGTCTCTTGAGCTGCACAGTTTTTGAATATCACACTTCTTTACTTGAGTGCAGTGGACTTGTTCTTGCTCCTGCTGTTGCACACATTTTTGGGTGCAGTTTAAATATCCAGGCCTCAGTGTTTAGAACCACACCACAATTGAGACAAATTAACCAATGATTTAGATTAGTTTAGCATCTCACTGTGAGAGAGATAAATTAACACATACTAAATTAATTTAATAGTTACACTATTGTAACACCACACCACTATATTATATTATATTGTATTGTATTGTATTGTGTTGTCTTGTCTTGTATGATATTATATTATATTATATTATATTATATTATATTATATTATATTATATTATATCATATTATATTATACCTCTGGGGAGGGTGCATCACTGCAGGTGGGGAATGCAAGCAGAAGATGAGGTAGCAGAGGTGGAAATCATGGCAGAGAGTGATTGAAGTCCTTAGTTCCCATAAGATGGAGAAAACCAGGGCCAGATAAATTTCATCCCAGAGTGCTGAAGGAACTGGCAGATGTCCTGCAAAACCCTGATGGAGCTCTTCAGCATCTCACTGAGGTCTGGATGGGTGCTCCAGGGTGGCACATATGCCTAGCCCCAAGTGGGGATCAGGGAGGTGGTAGGAACTCAGGCCCATCAGCCTGACATTGATAGTGCAAGGTAATTGAGTACATTGTCAACCAGAGACAAGGGGGGACCTGGAAAATTGGGGGAGCCTGGATGATGTAGACGGTATGGATTCATCCTGGGAAATCATGTCAGACAAACCTTGTGGAGTTCTTGACTGGCTGATGAGTGCCATGGACCTGGGAAGACCAATGGGCATCTCTTTCTTGATTTCAGCAAGGCATTTGACCCCTGTTCTCACATGGGCCAGTTGAATAATGTAGGAGAAATGGGAGTAGGGAACCAATTGATCATATGGATAAGAAATTATCTCCTAACTGACCCAGAGGATCGTGGGTTGGAGGGATAGTCAGTATCCCCAGATGGTCATTGGCTGGAGTCCTCAGGAATCAGTCTGGGCCCTCCTGTTCAATGCCTATGTATCTGACATTAGAAATGCAGCAGGAGGAGCTGAGTCTCTTTGTGATGACACAAAACTAGAGTGGTGGTGTATGGGATGAGGAAGGTGGTCCACAGGGGGACCTGGAGGCTCTGGAAAAGTTGTCTAGAAAGTGGAAGCTGAGGTTCAAAGCAGGAATATGCAGGGTACTGCACCTGGGAGCCAGAAGCCCAGACCAAGTTGACACCTTTGGGGAATGCTAAAGTATTGATGGCTGAGAAGGACCTGGGATGGCAGTAGATGCTAAGATGAACAACTCAGAGAGTTGTAGAGGCATTGGCAAAGGCCAACATGATGCTTGGATGCATCACTAACGGCTCACCTCCAGAAAGAGTGAAGTAATAATCCCACTGTATAACTGCTTGGTGAGGACACACCTCAAGTACTGCTTGCACATTTAAAGAGGGACATTGAACTCCTGGAGAGGGGGTCCAGAGAAGGGCAACCAAATGATTTTGGGCTTGTGGGAAAGCACCTAAGGGAGAGGCTCAAAGAGCTAAATATGTACACATTGGAAGAGAGAAGGACTGGGGATAAATGATAGAGGTTTTCATGCACATGATGGGGTAAATAGGAGAGGAGCAGTCAGGATACTCCAAAAGGAGGTGGGGCACTTAGAGAGCATGGGTGGAAGCTGGAGGGGAGAGTCAGTGAAGCAAGGTGCTACTTTACTGAGAAGGTGGTGGAGTTATGGAATGCACTGCCTCAGTGGCTGGTGGAAGCAGAAAAGTGGAGGAGGTTCCAGAAAGGGTGGGGTTCTGAAGAAAAACTAGTGCAGTGAGAAAATCCTGGACTGGGAAGGCAGAAGCCAGAGAGGTAGAGGGCAGCAAGGCACAATAGGGGTGGGTAGCTGACCAAATGAGCAGACAGAAAAGACCTTAAGGCTTATTGTTCTGGCATTTTAGAATGTTAGTATATTATATTATGTTATGTTATGTTATGTTGTTATGTTATGTTATGTTATGTTATGTTATGTTATGTTATGTTATGTTATGTTATGTTATGTTATAGTATAGTATAGTATGGTATAGTATAGTATAGTATAGTATAGTATATTAAATTAGATAGATTACATGATATTAAATTGTATTATATTATACTATATTATAATATATTATATTATATTATATTATATTATATTATATATATTAATCACCATTCTGTAACAGGGATAATTTCACTGTTAAGCACTACACTGTATCAGAGCACATTTAATCATTACACAGTTACAGAGGTAATTTAACACATAACTCAACTCCACACTATCACAGAGATATTTTACACATAGTTTAACACCACTATGTCACATCGATAATTTAACGCAGTTATAATACCACAGCATATATTGTATCATAGCTTATCATATCATATCATCATTTCATATCATATTATATTGTATTATATTATCTTATATTAATCACCAATCTGTCACACTGATGTCTGTCATGCAGTTAAGCACAACACTGAAAGAAAGTTTAATTAAATCATTGTTTAGACTCTCAGCACAGGAGATACAATTTAACCCATTGTTGAGATAATGTTACATATAAAAATAATACAAAATAATATATCATATCATGTCATATAATATAATTTAATATAATGTAATATGATGGTGTGCTGTTATAATATTATAGATAGTAAAGAACTTAATTATGTGTTAATTTTCTCATTGAAAGTGTGGTGTCTGTATTGTAGACAGTTTGTAAACAATGAGTTATTAGATTTTCTGCTGCAGTGTTGTGCTTCACTGCATGAAATTTCATTTGTTACAGAGTGGTGATTAATGTAATAGAATATAATATATTATGGTGGGATATAGTATAATATAAGATAATACAATATCATATGATATGATATAATAAAATATAATATAATATAATATAATATAATATAATATAATATAATATAATATAATATAATATAATATAATGCAGTGTTATAATATTTTAATTATTATATTAATTAACACTGTGATAATTTATCTCATGACAGTGTGGTACCTAAACTATGTTAAAATATCTCTGTGATAGTGTGGTGCTAAACTATGTGTAAATTATCTCAAACATGAGTTAAATTGTATCTCTTATAGTGAAAAGCTAAACAGTTTGTTAAATTCTCTCTAGTACAATCGTGTGCTTAACCTGCGTATTATTCCTGGATATAATATGATATGATATAATATAATTTATAACAATGTAATATGATATGAGATATGATATGATACACTATAATGATGTGCTTTTATAATACAACTGCATTAATTTATCTCTTTGAGCAAAGTGGTGTTAAACCATGTAAAAATATCTCGGGCGCTAGTGTTGTGCTTAACTATGTGTTAAATTTTCTGTAATGTGTAGTGCCAACCATTTGGTGAGCTGATCTTAAACAAGAGTTTAATTGTCTCTTGAGTGTGTGATTCTAAACAATGTGTAAAATGCTCTTGTTTACAAATGTTGTGCTTAACTGTGTGAAATTATCTGATATTGAGCAGTGAGTAAATATATATATAATATAATATAATATAATATAATATAATATAATATAATATAATATAATATAAATAATATAATATAATATAATTTAATGTAATATAATATAATATAATATATAATATAATATAATATAATATATTATAATATAATAATATAATATAATATTATGCACATATGATATGATATGATATGATATGATATGATATGATATGATATATGAATGATAAGTTATATTACGATATGATAAGAAATGATGTACTATATAATAATGTAATGTAGTATAACATATAAAATAATATAGTATAATATGATTATATTCAATAAAATTTAACATACAATATAATATAGTGGAGCAGTGTTGATATTATAATTATTAATTAATTATTTGTTAATTTATCCTAGACTCAGAGTGATGCTAAACTATGTGTAAAGTCATCTAAAACATGGGTTTAATTGCTCTATTGTTGTATAGTTTTAAACAATAAAATAAATGCTTTCTTTACAGTGTTGTGCTTAACTGTGTGATATCATGCCTGATATGAGTGATGATTAATATAATATAATATAATATAATATAATATAATATAATATAATATAATTTAATAATGTAATATACAAATAAATAATATAATATAATAGCGTTGTTATAATATTATAAGTATTAAATTAATTATCTATGTGTTAATTTATCTGTGTGACAGTGTGATGCTAAACTGTGTGTTAATTAACTCTAAGTGGTAGTTAAACTATGTGTTTATCTTAGATGTTGCAGCACTAAAACTTTGTGTTAAAGTATAACTGTGAGTGCTATGGTAAACTATCTTAAATTGTCTCTTTACAGTGTTGTAAAACTGTTAAATTAACTTTGAGAGTGTGGTGCAACTATGTGTTTAATTATCTCTGTGACATCGCAGCACCAAACTATGTGATAAATTATATCTGAGACAGTGTAGGGCTAAATATTATTATTTTATCTCTACCACAATGTAGTCCAATTTGTGTTAAATTATCACTGTGAGAGTGCAATGCTAAACCTTTTAAAAGTTTATTTCACAGGGTCGCGTAAGTTGTGTGTTAAATTAACTCTATGAAATGTGCTATTAAACAATGTTTTTAATTATCTCTGTGACAGTGCAGTACTAAAACTGTGTAAATTCTATATTTTGACAGTGAAAGCTGAATTATCGTTAACTTATCTCTCTCAATGTAGTGGTTCTAAAGTATGTGTTAAATTATCTCTGTAACAGTGTGGTGTTATATTATCCTTGTGACAGTGTTGCTAATTTATGGGTTAAATTATCTCAACATGAGTTTAAATAGATAAATACTTCTGTTGCAGTGTGCTTCTCATCAATGAGTTACATGATGTCTGCTTCAGTCTTACTTATCTTTGTGAAATTATCTTTGTTACATTATGGTGATAAATGTAATGTAACAGAGCATAACATATCTTAATAACACAACATTGCAGTGCTAAACTATGTGATGTAATGACTGTGACTGTGCACTGCTAAACTGTTTTAAATTGTTTCTTTACAGTGTGGTGCTAAACTGTATGTTAAAAATACCTCTGTAATAGTGTGGTGCTGAACTATGGTTTAAACTATCTATATATCACAGTGTAGCTCTAAATTATGTGGAAACTTATCTCTGTAGCAGAATGGGGCAATTCATGTGTTAAATAATCTCCTGACTGCCTATGGGTTTTTAACATGCAAGACATTATGGTGATAAACTATGCAGTAAATTAGCTCTTTGACAGTGTGGTGCTAATTTTTGTGTTAAACTATCTCGCACAAGGGTTGAATTGTTTTTGTTGCAGTGTGGTTCTAAACGAAGAGTTAACTGCTCTCTCTTTAGTGGTGTGCTTAACTGTGTGGTGATTAATATATTAAAGTATTATATCATATCAGAAACATAACACAACATCACATACCTAACATAAAACAATATAATGGTGTGGTGTTATAACTATTAAATTACTTAACTATGTGTTAATATTTCTCAGTCAACAGTGGTGCTAAACTATGTGTTCATTTAACACACAGTTTAGCATCACACTCGGTAAAAGATGGCCACTGCGTTGTTTATAATCGCAGTTTAGCACCACATGTAAAGAAACAATTAAGTTTAGCATCGCCTTCACAGTGAAAATTTAACACATCCTTTAGCACTAGACTGTTACAGAGATAATTTACATCTAGATTAGCACCACACTGTCAGAGTGAATTTCACACATAGTTTAGCACCATACTTTGTCTGACATAAATTAACAGTTAAATAAATTAATAGTTATAACACCAACTATTATATTATTTTATGGTGTTATGTTATGCTATTTTATGTGATGTGATGTTAATCACTGCACCATAACAGACATAATTTCACACAGTGATCCACAACACTGCAACAGAGACAATTTAACCCATGTTTGAGATAATGCAACACATACATTTGGACCACACTCTCTCAGAGATTATGTAACAATTTTAGGTACCACACTGTTACCGAGGTAATTTAACACATACTTTATCATCACACTCTCACAATAATATTCTAATACATAGTTTAGCATCACACTTTGACTGAGAGATATTAACACATAGTTAAGTAATTAAATAGTTATATTATAACACCACAGGCTTATGTTATGTTATGTTATGTTATGTTATGTTATGTTATGTTATGTTATGTTATACTAATCACACACTTTAACATAATATATTTCACAGAATTAAGCACAACACTGAAAAAGAGACCAATTAACTCATTGTTTAGAACAACACTGCAACAGAAACTATTTAACCCATGTCTGATATAATTTAACACACAAATTAGCACCATACTATAACAGAGATAATGTAACATATACTTTAGAACCACACTGTTGTAAGGATAATTTAAAGTAAAGTTCAGCATTACACTATCACTGAGATACTCTCTAGTTTATCAGCACACTGTCTTATGAGACAAAGTAACCCACAGACGTCAGAGAGATAATGTTACACATAAATTATCATCACACTATTAAAAAGATAATTTTCCACATCATTTTGAGACACACTGTGATATACTTTAAACCATAGTTCAGCACCACACTAGCAGAGGTATTTTAACACAACGTTCTGCATCATCCTGTCACAGAGAAAATTGAATAGTTCATCAGCACACTGTATTGCAAGATAAAGTAACCCTCAGATGTCAGAGAGATCATTTAACACACAGTTTAGCAACTCCATATTACATTTATATTTCTATGCAAAGTTTAGCACCACACTGTAAAGAGACAATTTAAGACTGTTGATCATTGCACTCTCACAGTGGTGATTTAACACGCAGTTTAGCACTGCAGAGTGACAGAGATAATTTAACACATAGTTAAAGACCATATTGTAAAAGAGACAATTTAGATAGCTTATCATCACACTCTAAAAATTATATTGTAACATATAGTTTAGCACCACAGTTTGACTGAGATATAGTAACACATAGTTAAGTAATTTAATAGTTATAGCACCACACCATTATATTAATTTATGTTAGGTATGTGATGTTATGTTATTGTCTTATGTTATACTGTATATTACTGTATAATATATTAATCACACACAGTTAAGCACAACAATGAAAGAGCATTTAACTCATTGTTTAGAACCACACTGCAACAGAAACAATTTAACCCTTGTGTGAGATAATAAACAAAAATTAGCACCACTGTCAAAGTGCTAATTTACTGCATAGTTTATCACCATAGTGTCGCATGTTAAAATACCCATTGATGTCAGGGAGATTATTTAACACATAAATTAACCCCACTCTGTTTCAGAGATAAGTTTCACATAATTTAGAGCCCATTCAGCACTACACCATCACAGAGATATTTTAACATACAGTTTAGCACCACACTGTAAAAGAAACAATTTAAAACAGTCTCTCAGTGAAAGCATCACATAGTTTAGCACTGCAATGTTATGTTATGTTAAGTTATGTTACGTTACGTTACGTTACGTTACGTTATGTTATGTTCTGTTAAGTTATGTTATGCTCTGTTACATTACATTTATCACCATAATGTCACAAAGATAATTTTACACAGATAGGTAAAAGACAGAAACAGAGAGCGCTTAACTCATGGATGAGAACCACACTGCAACAGAGATTATTTAACTATTTAACCCATGTTTGAGATAATTTAACACATAAATTAGCAACACACTGTCACATGGATAACGCTATACACATTTAAGCACTACACTGTTACAGAGATAATATAACACATACTTTAGAACCACACTGTGAAAGAGATAAGTTAAACCATATTTCAGCTTTACACTGTCAAAGAAATAAATTTGCACAGTTTTAGTACTGCACTGTCACAGAGGTTATTAAAAACATTATTTAATACCACACTCTTTAGTTAATTTAACACAGAGTTTAGCACCACCTGTGAAAGAAACATTTTAAAAGAGTTTAGCATTGTACAATATTGCATAATTTAACACAAAGTTTGGCACTGCATTGTGGTAGAGATAAAGTAAACAATGTTTAGCACTACACTGTCAAAGACAAAATTTATCACAGTTTTAGTGCTGCGATGTCACAGAGATAATTAAACACATTCTCCACATTCTCAAAGTTAATTTAATACATAGTTTTGACACACTGTAAAAGAGGCAATTTAAGATAGTTTATCATTGCATTCTCACAGTTATACTTTAACACAAAGTTTTAGTGCTGCATTGTCACAGAGATAAACACATAGTTTAGTACAACACACTCAGAATTAATTTAAACACAGTTTAGCATCACACTGTCACACAGATAAATTAATACAATTAATTTAATATTTATAATACTATAAAACAATACTATTATATTATATTATATTATATTATATTATATTATATTATATTATATTATATTATATTATATTATATTATATTAATCACCACTATGTAATAGGCATGATATCACACAGTTAAGCACAACACTGTAAAAGAGAGCATTTATTTCAGTTTAAAACTACGCAACAACATAACAATTTAACCCATGTTTTAGATGATTTTACACTTAGTTTAGCATCACTCTGACACAAGCATAAATTAACAAATAATTAATTTAATAGTTATAATATCATAACACCACTCCAATTATTTTATATTGTATCATACTATGTTATATTTTTTTATAATATATCATATTATACTATATTATTTTATATGTTATATTACATTACAATACATTACATTATATTATATTTCATAATTTCTTATCATGTCATAATATATCATATCATATTATAGCATATCATTTCATATCCAATCATATCATATCATATATCATATCACATTAAATAATATTATAATGTATTGTATTATATTATAGATTATTATATTATATTATATTATACTATATTATATTATATTAGATTATAATATATATATTACATTGTTACTCACCACTTCATAACTGATCATTTCATTCAATTAAGCACCCTCATTGTAACACAGAGCATTTTACACATAGTTTAGAGCCACACTACACTAGAGACAAATAAACACTTGTTTGAGATAATTTTACCAACAGATTGGCACCATACTGTCACAAAACTAATGTAACACATTTAAGCAGAACATTCTTAAAAAGATATTTTAACAAATAGTTCAGCACCACACTATCGGAGATATTTTAACAGAGTTTAACATCACTCTGTCTGTGAGATAAATTAATGCAGTCTTATTATAATAGTACAATATATTGTATCATATCATTTACCATATCTTATCATATTCTGTCACAATAATTTATATTATATTATGTTATCATATCATATTATATTATATTACATATTATATAATATTGCATTGTATAATGTTGTGTTGTATTATATTATATCATATCATAGCATATCATATCATAATATATCATATCACATCACATCACATCATACAATATCATATCATATCACTTCACATCTTATAACAAATCATATCATAATATCATATCATATCATATCATATCATACTATACTATACTATATTGTATTACATAATCTTATATTATATCATATCCCATTATACCTCGATCATAATTCATTGTATTGTATTGTGTTATATTGTGTTATATTATATTATGAGACACATTAACACAGTTAATTAATTTAATAGTTATAACATTATAACACCACACTGTTATAGAATAGTATATGATAATATATATTATATTATATTATATTAAATCATACCATGTCATATCATAATATATTGCACTGTATCATATTGTATGATATTATATTATATTATATTATATTAGTTTTATATTAAGCACCACTACGTAAGAGTTAAGCACAACACTGTAAAGAGATGATTTAATTCATTGTTTGGAAACACACTGCAACAGAGACAATTTAATCCATGTTTGAGAAAATGTAACTCCTTAATTAGTGCCACACTGTCACAGAGATAATGTAACACATTTAAGCAGCACACTTTTATAGTAATAATTTAAAACATAGTTCAGCAACACATTATTTGGAGATACAGTTTAGCAGTAAGTTTAAAACCATACTATCACAGAAATAAAATGACACATAGTTGATAAATTTAATTGTATTACATTGTATCCTTCCATATCATATCATATCAAATCATATCATATCATATCATATCATATCGATATTCATATAACATGACAGCACATTACACTACCTCATATCCTATTATATTATATTATATTATATTATATTATATTATATTATACATTATATTATATTATATTATATTACATTATATTATATTATATTTCATTATTTTATATAATATTAAATTATATGATATTATTATAATGTATTATATAACATTATGTTATAATAGTCAACACTATGTAACAGGTATCACATAGTATCACACAGTTAAGCAGAACACTGTAAAACAGAGCATTTATTTCATTGTTTAAAACCACACAACAAAAGAACAATTTAGCCAATGTTTAAGATGATTTTACACATAGTTTTTCATCACTCTGACACAGGATAAATTAACACATAGTTAATTAATTTAATAGATATACTATTATAACACCACATCTCTAGATAATATTATATTATAATATGTTATATTATAATATATTATATTCTATTATTTTACATGTTGTATTACACTACATTACATCATTTCTTATCATATCATAATATATTATAACATATCATATTGCAGCATCTCGTATCATATCCAATGTCAAATCATATCATATCAATCATATCACATTACATTACCACACTATTACATTATATTATTTTATGTTATATTATATCATATTATATTATATGACATTATATTATATCACATTATTTCTTATCATATAATATATCGTTTCATATTATATCATATTATTTTATAATGTATTACATTACATAATAGTATATTGTATTGTATTATATTATATTAATATTATATTAGATATTATATTATACTATATTACTCACTGCTACATATCAGATAATTTCACACAGTAAAGCACAACATTGTAACAGAGAGCATTTTACACTTTGTTTAGAATCACAGTACTTGAGAGAAAATTAATCTCTTGTTTGAGATAATTTCACAAAAGATTGCCACGACTCTCTCACAGAGATCATGTAACACATTAAATTATTACACTGTTACAGAGATAATTTAACACATAGGTAAGCACCACACTATCGCAGAGATATTTTAACACATAGTTTAGTACCACACCTTCACGGAGATAAATTTTCACAGAGTTAATTAATATATTAGATAAATATTATAACATAACATTATAATATATTATATTTTACTAATTATATTATGTTATTATTATATTATATTATATTATATTATATTATATTATATTATATTATATTATATTATATTATATTATATTATATCATATCACATTGTTTTATCTTATATAATACTATATCATATCATAATATTTATATTATATTACAATAATCACCACTTGTAACAGGTGTAATTTCATGCAGTGAAGCACAAGACTGTAAAGAGAACAATAACTCATTGTTTAAAAAACTCTACAGTAGAGACACCACACTTTCACAGAGAAAATTAACACATAGTTAATTTCTTTAATATTTATAATATTATAATAGCACACTAGCATATTATATTATATTATATGACATATGATATATTATTTTACATTATTTTACTATGTGTAACATTATCTCAAACATAGGTTAAATTGTATCTCTTGTGCTGAGAGTCTAAACAATGCATTCATTACTCTCTCTTTCAGTGTTGTGCTTAACTGCATGAAATTATCAGTGTGACAGAGGTGATTAAATAGAGAATAATATGGGTGGTGTGCTAACGATATTTTACACACACCGAAGTTGTGGATGCTACATAAACCCCGAGTGGCTAAGCCTCCGAGGGCTTATGAAAATGCATCCACACGAGGGTGTGTAAAATCGAGTTTACACACCACCCCATATTCTGTTTTTATAATTGCTGGCCTGTGCTTTTCACCTCAGCAATTGTAAAAATCAGGCAGTAGACTGGTGGTCAGGCAGTGACAGACTGCTCAGGAGTCTGTGCTGTTGTGGTCCGTGGTCTGACAATTTACATTGAATAGTTAATTTTTAAGTCACAACATGTATGCTATTTTTGTTTAAGCTTACCAGCTGAAGAGGAGTTGCTGAGCTGTGGAATGCTTCCGTACAAAGAGGTGAAGAGATATGCTGGTTCTGATGCTGGCAGGGAAACCAGATGTACATTTAAATATTTTCTGTTTGGTTTTCCTGCCAGTGATTAGAGGAAGAGATTTTGTTTGTAATTAAAAAAAAATATTCACCGTGAGTGCGTGGGCGATGTTTCAACCATCACGTACACTGAAGAGGACCGATAAGTGGCACATGCGTCTCCAAGGGAAACCTAGAGCGTGATTGCCGTTATAACCAGAGAACAGAGACAGCTGGTTATAACGGCAAATTATAACTGGGTTTCCTATGGGAAAAAGCATGCATCAGTAATTATTATAAGATAATATAATACAATATAATATGATATAGTATATTATGATATAATATGATTCAATATAATGGGTGTGGTATTATATTTGAGTTAAATTATTGATGTGACATAGTGGTGTTAAACTATGGGTTACAATGTCTCTGTGATAGTGGAGATGAATTATGTGTTAAATTATTCTGTATCTGTGAAATTATTAAATGTGCTAAATTATCCTTCTTGACGGTGTGCTGCTAATTCAGGTGTTAATTTATCTCAGACAGAGACAGAGAGACAGAGATAGAGAGATAGAGACTGAGACAAACACAGAGAGCAGAGATTGGAGACAGAGAGACAGAGACAGAGAAGAGAGACAGCAACAGAGACAGTGACAGAAAGACAGAGACAGAGAGATAGACTGAGATAGAGACAGAGAGAAAGAGAGACAGAAACAGAGAGACAAGACAGAGACAGAGACAAAGAGACAGTGAGAAAGAGACAGAGACAGTGACAGAGGGACAGAGAGAGACAGAGAAACAGAGATAGAGAAAGAGAGACAGAGGCAGAGACAGAAAGACAGAGAGACAGAGACAGAGATAGGGGACAGAGACAGAAAGACACAGACAGAGAAATAGAGACAGAGACAGAGAGACAGAGACAGAGAAAAGAGACAGAGAGACAGAGGCAGAGACAGAGACAGAGAGACAGAGAGACAGAGACAGAGACTGTGAGACAGAGAAGAGAAAGAGAGTCAGAGAGACAGAGAGATAGAGATAGAGACAGAGAGACAGAGACAGAGAGACAGAGAGACTGAGACAGAGAGACAGAGAGACAGAGAGAGACTGAGACAGAGAGACAGAGAAGAGAGAAAGAGACAGAGACAGAGAGTCAGAGACAGAGAGGCAGAGAGACAGAGACAGAGAGACAGAAACAGAGAGATAGAGGACAGTGGACAGAGAGAGAAAGAGAGACAGAGAGACAGAGACAGAGAGACTGATACAGACAGAGAGTGACAGAGAGAGACAGTGACAGAAGGACAGAGACAGAGAGACAAAGAAAGAGAGACAGAGAGACAGGGAGACAGAGAAAGAGAGACCGAGACAGAGACAGAGACAGACAGAGAGAGAGAGAGAGAGACAGAGACAGAGAGACAGAGACAGAAAGACAGAGACAGAGAAAGAGAGACAGAGACAGACAGACAGAGACAGAGAGACAGAGACAGAGATAGAGAGACAGAAACAGAGAGACAGAGATGAGAGACAGAGACAGAGAGACAGAGACAGAGTACAGAGAGACAGTGGACAGAGATAGAGACAGAGACAGTGACAGAGACAGAGACAGAGAGACAGAGACACTGACAGAGAGAGAGACAGAGACAGAGACAGAGAGCAGAGACAGAGAGACAGAGAAAGAGAGACAGAAACAGAGACAGTGGAGACAGAGAGAGAGAGATAGAGACAGGAGACAGAGAGTCAGAGACAGAGACAGACCAGAGACAAGAGAGACAGAGACAGGAGACAGAGACAGGAGACAGAGACATAGAGATAAAGAGACAGAGAGACAGAGAGGCAGAGAGACAGAGAGACAGAGAGGCAGAGAGACACAGACAGAGACACAGACAGAGAGACAGCCAGAGAGACAGTGACAGAGAGACAGAGACAGAGAGATAGACTGAGACAGAGACAGAGAGACAGAGAGAGAGAAACAGAGAGACAGAGACAGAGACAGAGAGAAAAGAGATAGAGACAGAGATAGAGACAGAGGGACAGAGACAGAGAGACAGAGAAACAGAGATAGAGAAAGAGAGACAGAGAGCATAGACAGAAAGACAGAAAGACAGAGACAGAGACAGGGACAGAGACAGAAAGGCAGAGAGAGAAATAGAGACAAGAGACAGAGAGACAGAGAGAGAGAGAAGAGAGAGACAGTGACAGAGAGAAGAGACAGAAATATAGAGACAGAGACAAAGAGACAAAGAGAGAGACAGAGATAGAGACTGAGAGACAGAGACAGAGAGACAGAGAGACTGAAGAGAGACAGAGAGACAGAGACAGAGAGATTGAGAGACAGAGAGACAGAGAGAGAGCAGAGAGAGAGACAGAGAGACAGAAACAGAGAGACAGAGACAGAGAGACAGAAAGAGACAGAGACAAAGAGAGACAGAGAGACAGAGACAGAGAGACTGAGACAGAGACAGAGACAGAGAGACAGAGACAGAGACAGTGACAGAGTGACAGAGACAGAGAGACAGAGAAAGAGACAGAGAGACAGAGAGAGAGAGACTGAGAAGACTGAGACAGAGACAGAGACAGAGACAGAGATAGAGAGAAGAGATATAGAGAGAGAGAAAGAGAGACAGAGAGACAGAGAAGAGAGACAGAGATAGAGAGACAGAGACAGAGAGATTCAGAGACAGAGAGAAAGAGACAGAGACAGAGAGACAGTGGACAGAGATTGAGAGACAGAAACAGAGGGACAGAGACAGAGACAGAGACAGAGAGACAGAGACAAGTAGAGAGACAGAGACAGAGACAGGGACAGAGATGCAGAGACAGAGACAGAGACAGAGAAGACAGAGACAGAGAAATAGAGATAGAGACAGAGAGATAGAGACGGAGAGATAGAGAAGAGACAGACCCAGAGACAAAGAGACAGAAATAGAGAGACAGAGACAGAGAGATAGAGAGAGACAGAGACAGAGATAGAGACAAAGAGACCGGGAGGACAGAGATAGAGAGGATAAGAGAGACAGAGACAGAGAAAGAGAGAGAGAGAGACAGAGACAGAGAGACCGAGACAGACACAGAGACACAGCAGAGAGAGAGACACACAGACAGAGAAGAGAGAGAGACAGAAAGACAGAGAAAGAGAAAGAGAGAAGAGACAGAGAGTTTAGAGAGAGACAGAGAAAGAGAGAAAGAGACAAGAGACGGAGACAGAGAGACAGTGACAGAGATAGAGAGACAGAAACAGAGAGACAGAGAGACAGAGACAGAGAGACAGAGAGACAGAGAGACAGAGATAGTGGGACAGAGACAGAGACAGTGATAGAGACAGAGAAGGAGCAGAGATAGAGAGAAGAGACAGAGAGCAGAGACAAGAGAGACAGAGACAGAGACACAGAGATAGAGACAGGAGAGACAGAGAGCAGAGACGGAGAGACAGAGACAGACTAGAGAGAAAGAGACAGAGAGATAGGGAGACAGAGAGATAGAGATAAAGAGACAGAGAGACAGAGAGAAAGAGACAGAGATAGAGACAGAGAGCAGAGAGAGAGACAGAGGGACAAAGATAGAGAGATGAGACAGAGAGACAAAGACAGAGAGATAGAGAGAGAGAGACAGAGAGACAGAGAGCAGAGAGACAGAGACAGAGATAGACAGAGACAGAGACAGAGAGACAGACTGACAGATAGGACAGAGACAGAGAAAGAGAGAGAGAGACAGAGAGACAGAGAGAGAGAAACAGAGAGAGTGAGAGAGAGAGACAGAGACAGAGACAGAGAGACAGAGAGCAGAGACAGAGAGACAGAGGGACAGAGACAGAGAGACAGAGACAGAGAGACAGAGATAGAGAAGAAGAGAGACAGAGATAGAAGACAGAGAGACAGAGACAGAGACAGAGAGACAGAGACAGAGAGAGAGAGACAGAGAGAGAGACAGAGAGACAGAGACAGAGAGAGAGAGAGACAGAGAGACAGAGACAGAGAGAACAGAGAGACAGAGGCAGAGAGACAAAGACAGAGAGACAGAGACAGAGAGACAGAGACAGAGAGACAGAGAGACAGAGACAAAGACAGAGACAGAGAGAGAGAGAGAGAGACAGAGACAGAGAGACAGAGACAGAGAGACAGAGACAGAGAGAGAGACAGTGACAGAGGGACAGAGACAGAGAGACAGAGAAAGAGACATAGAGAGACAGAGACAGAGAGACGACAGAGAGAGAAGAGACAGAGGACAGAGACAGAGACATAGAGACAGAGACAAGAGACAGAGACTAGAGACAGAGAGACAGAGACAGAGAGACAGAGACAGAGAGAGAGAGAGAGAGAGAGAGACGAGAGACAGAGAGACAGGAGAGAAGAGATGGAGAGACAGAGACAGAGCATACTCAGAGACAAAGAGACAAAGACAGGGAGACAGAGACATCTAGACAAAGAGACAGAAAGAGTGACAGAGATGAGACAGAGACAGAGACAGAGACTAGAGACACTAGAGACAGAGATGAGAGAGATAGAGAGAGACAGAG